>BSBK01000150.1:482500-500000 GCA_027943335.1 Chamaecyparis obtusa
GGAGGGGTGAAAGAGGGTAATAAGGGAAAATATAGAGGGTACGAAGGTGGAGAGAGAGAGAGAGAGAGAGTATATGTGTGTGTGAGAGAGAAAGGGGGTGAAAAAGAGTAATAAGGGAAAATATAGAGGGTAGTGTATCATCTTAAAATGGAAGCACTTCCATGTTAAGAGCATTTAGCTCTTCGAGTGAGTAGTGTGGGTCATGCCAAGCACCTGGAATCAGCTCTTTTCTCAGATCATACTTGTTCTCCTCATTATGCTTCTATCTGCCCTTGATTTTCACTCCAATCTGCATTTCCTAGCATTCTGGGTCTGGATCCTGAGGTTTTTGACCATAAGGTCAAAGTCAACCTTATGGGTTCAAAGTCGACCTCTATCCTGACTTGGTCAAGATTGACCTCGACCCTGACCTGGTCAGTTCCAACCTCATCCTTGACCCACTGTCTAGATTTAAAGTTTCCTTGATTTTCTAGTGTCAGGTTTCAGGGATATTTGTTTTCCCACCTCCAGGTCGGCCATTTCAGGTTTTGGGATGGTAAATCCTTAAATTGCATTTAATCTAGGTATATTTTGTAAAGTTTAGGACCTAATTGGGATTTAATTCTCCAAGGTGGCCCCTCTAGAGGATTTTTCCCTAGTTCAAAATAAAAGGAGGCCTTCCTCTCTCATTTTCACATCACATCTCATTCTATCATGCTCAAGCACTCTCAAGCAAGGTGATCAAGCAAGAATTCATTCAAGCATTTCATTCAGTTCCTCGTCTAAATCCAAGTTCTCCATTGAAGGTCAAGGATTCAATCATTCAAGCCATTGAAGGGATTTGGTTCAAGCATCCAAGATTCATCATTCAAACCCTAGATCTAGCCATCATGATGGTGTGATCTTCCTTCAAGATTCTTTTGTTCATCTTCAAGATCCATTTATTATTTCCTTCATGGTGAATACCAAGCATACAATCATCAAGGTTTGATTTTACCATTGTTGTGTTCAAGCTTTCATAGCAATATACTTGTTTACATTCGAAATACAATTACATTATGTGATGAAGTTACTCACCTACATGAAATTAAGATCTACTAACATCAATTTAATCAAATACAATGCAAATTTAACTAGAATTGAAATTATAATCTATATTATCCCATGAATCTCTAGATAGAAGTGGTAAGTGAAGCTCTCAGCTACAATCCTCACTAGTGACACCTCTAAAATGAGAAATGATGCTGCTACAATGCTTATGCTATGCTTCTATGATGATTCTAGCTCAATAATGATGAAATTATGATACTAAATGCTTAAAAATGCTCAAATTGCTCTTAGAAATGATCTCAATTGCCTATAGTAACAATGCTATGCAAATGAAATTCCAAGATGGAAATGCTCTCCAAAATGCCTCATACTTATAGTAATTTCCCAAGGGTAGGGGGTGGAGTGAAGTAATCATGGTTATCTCATGGTTGAGTCAAAAACTTTGCATTGTCCATAAATGGGGGGACAAATGAGGGGACAAGCCTTTAAATGGTTTCAAATCTTTGGACAATTTAAATGTTTAAGTGATTTATGTCCTTTTGTTCTCAATTTTCATTGGTTGATCACTTTGTTGAAAGAAAATAAGATTTATTAAATTCAATTAATTAATTAAATTTAGTCATGGAAGGGTAATAGGTTCATTTTGATTTTTGATTAAAAAACTATACAATTAATTGATTAAAATCAATTATATATTGTTTTTGTCCCTTTCAAGCTTCAATTTAATCATTTAACATCATTATTTAATAATTCCTTTGTTTTAATTGATTTTGTTCAACTTTATTTAATTATGTCCATTTTAATGCATTTTTATAATTTTAAAAGTGTTTTTCCAATTTTACGTGTCTATAAATGCCCCTCTTTGAATCAATGTGCGAAAAACATTGGTTCAAAGATCCTTTCAGTCCTGATTGCTAATTCCTGATGTGATTGATTGCTGCCTCTTGATAAAAAAAATTATGATGCCCCACTGATTTCATGATGTTTGATTGCAACTTTGATTTTGATACCCTTATGCCCCCTCAAAAATTAAAACATATTAATTTCTTGATTTCAAAAAATTTGATTTCATGTTTGATTTATCAAATATGTTTTCATTTCTGACTATTTGATGAGATGTCATGATGTATGATTATGCCCCGGTTTGGTTTGAGTGGTTAAGATAGGTCAACAGCTAGTTTCACCTCCCAAATTAGGTCAAAATACCTTAAATACATTGATAAACCTTGTTTTACGATTCATTTTTACTTTTCATCTTGGTGATTTTTCTCTAATCCTCTAGTGATTTTCAAGATGGTTGTGCCGATTCGGGAGCATAGATTTGAGAGGTGCCAGAGATATGTGAGGCTGCCTAAGTATGGAGCTTTGATAAGTCATTATAAACCTTGATTTAAGCATTTATGGTGCATTTATAATCATTTATTGTAATTTCATGTTTCATCATTGCCTTGTATTTAAGAATTCTCGCCTAGGAATGATTTTACTATCGCTTAGGCTATTTTACTATCCCGTCTGTGGTTTTTACTCCCACCTCCATGTATTTTATTCTCACTTAGGAATCATTTACTCTCACCTACCATGAGGACAACTCTTGCCTAAAGCTAGGTTAATCTGACCCTTTTCTGATAGGTCGTCGCTTACGAAAACCCTAACAGATTTACTGTCGCCTAGGCTGGCATTCACTGTCGCGTAGCCTAATTCATTGTCGCCTAGTAGCAAACTGTCATCTTCCAGCAGAATGATATTGCTTGGCATGTTTTTACTATCGTCTAAGGTTAAATGTCACTTGGTATGATAAAAATCACGCCTACTGACTATTTGGAAAATTTGTGTACTTTTCATGTGTACTTGATTGCATTTGATGAAAATTTTGATAACTCTTGATGATAGATTCAGATAATAAGTGTAGGTCTATTATTGTCAACAAAATAATTGGTTTAGGATATTTGGATAGTGGTACTTTGGAATATGATTTGTCAACCCCATTTAGGATAGTGATTAATAGGATAAATCAATCAGTGTGAAAACTGATATGATTTTGATACTGCCACTTCATTCTCAAGATACAGAGAAATGAACGAGGGTACTTAGTGTGATGACTTGAGATTTTGAGAAGATTGACTTGAGATAATTCCATGATATGTTGTACTGATATGATTCCTTTTACTTTTCCAACAAGATCATAGTCCTACCTTATACGTCCGGTCAGTTGCTTCTTGGGTTATTGACTTGAGTCAGGGACTCACAACAGCTGAGTTTCATGTTATAGAGTGATGCAGATTGAGATTTTTACTTGACCTCATATGGTTTTAGCTAAACCATGGCTTACTAACTGCAGTGGTGGAGCGATGGCACTCTGACCACAACACCTTTCATTTACCATATAGAGAGATGACTATCAAGCCTAAGGATGTGTATAGATTGCTTCAGATCCCGTGCAGAGGAGAGATAGTATATTATGATTCTATTTATTATTCTTCTATCTGCCAACAAGTATTCGGGGACAACACTATTGGAGATGGAGATACCATTACATGGCTTCAATTTTCATCTTTTCCTACATTACCAGTAGTTTTAGGTGTAGTGATCGGTGCTTTAATACTTCTCAAACGATGAGGTTGTGGTTTTTTAGTCAATTTGGGTAGGATCATGGAGGATTTACTTGCTCATCCTCGATGGTTTGAGTGGGGTTCCTACATTCTAGCGCAGTTGTATCATGATTTACATGAGGTGGTGTATCAGGGGAGTGCCTCATTATCAGTGGGTGCCATTGTTCTTCAGTTGTGGATATGGGAGCATCTTCCCATTACTAGACCCATTTCTGATAGGGTTCGACATCAGGGATTTCCTTATGCTTTCTTGTACACTGGTATGGTGATTTAGCACCACTTGGGTCACTTGGATTATTGGAGACGTCAGATTCATGATCTTGATCAGGTTACATGGCCTCCCTTCCTTGGTTGTGATAGATGGAGAGAGGATGAGAACGAGTTACCATACATGTTCACCCCTCGCTGGATGATTGGGTGTACTACCACTACTATTGAGCACTTCTACTTCAATGGAGTTTTGAGATAGTATGGTCAGACACATGATATGCATTAAGGAAATGCACTATATGCACAAGTATAGGCAGAGATCTCTCTATGGGGTCCATGTATTGATTATCAGTTTGCATTAGATCGGATTGCGGGTATGACTATTTGTAGATGGGAGATACTGACAGGTATTGCAGATGCAGGGATGTCACATTAGTATGCGGATTGGTGGACTTGCAATAGGTTTCCTCATTTCACTAATCCAGCTGAGCCTATTCTTGGATGTCATGATGGTGATAGGGATGATAGACATCAAAGAGGATGAGGACGTAGACATCCTCAAGTTGCACTAGGTAGAGGACAGCTGAGACGGGGTCATGATCATGGGGCTGCTAGAGATAGACCAACTAGAGTGCAGGATGATGTAGTTGATAGACAACCTAGAGCAGATAGACATGATAGAGCTCATAAACATCAACGAGCTCAGAGACAGACATAGATTGATGTAGCTAGGTAGATTCCTAGGGGATTGGATCCCTTGGTATAGTTACAAAGAGTAGCCTTGGCTTAGCATGATGATGATGTAGCTTAGTAGGATCAGGCATAGCAGGATGATGGTGCTCCACAGATGCCTCCCCCAGCTCCACAGCCACAGGGCGCACAGGGTGATCGTATTGATGGATTATCTCAAGATATGTAGGTATTGAGGATAGATATGTCCACTGTTGTGCGTCTGTTGGATCAGGTTGCCTCTTTATTACAGTAGTTTGTATCAGCCATGGTTGTTCCAAGATAGGATGGAGTGAGTACTTCATAGGCTCCTCCCCCACAGGATGGCAGAGGTCTAGATGGATATGGTGCTGCAGGCTCTTGATTGATCTAGTGACTCATTGATGATGTCTTCTTTGTTTCATATGTCATGATATTTGACTAATCGACACATTTGGTGTACCCCTTTTGATGATATTGTACCTTGATACTTGATTTGATGATCATATGATGAACACTCTATTGATGATATATATGATATACTCCTTGGTTCTTCTTGATCAGTTTTTATGAGATTATCTTTTATGCAGCTATATGATGTGTTATGCATTTATGATTTATGCTATGGATGCAGTTATCTTATTTTATGATATAGATAAATGAGTGCAATGATGTATGGATTTTGATAATATGCTTTTCTTTGTTTTGTCAATGTATGGATGCAAAATTTTTGATGGAAATGCATATGTATGTTCCTATGTTTTTATTTATTTTTCAAGCATTTAGATGAATGCAATGTGAACTTTTACTTATATGAATGCATAATATATGGAACATGATTTCTTTTCTTTTCTTTTGATATATGAGTAATGAATAATGATTTAATGCTATACATGAATGCAAAGATAATCTCACTTGCATTTTTTAAAATCAAGGATTATAGTGAATGTTTGAATTTGTAATCTCTCCCCCCATTTCTTGATGTTTGAACAACTCAAGTATTTATTGATGTGCCCCTCCTTTTGTTCTTGTAAAATTTACCATAAATAAATGCAATTAAATTTCCATGCTAATGCAATGCAATTAATCTAATCATGATAGTACCATGCAATTAACCTAACATGATAATGCAACCTAAGTGTCACCAGCTTTTAGCAAATAAATGCCATGAGGATAAATTTTCATCATTGAACATTTTTGGGACCAAAAAGCTAGTACAATCATCACTGACCACATCATGATGATATGAATACCGCTTTTTTATTGCATTTTTGGTAACCTCATTTTGAAACTGGTACAACCCTCACTAGTTGGATGACCAAACTATGGGAGTCTGAATACCGGTGTCAACAGATTCAATGTTGCAAGTGGATTTTTGGTATTAAGATATAGAAAATCTAAATAGCCAAGGGATCCATTTGCGTAAACAAACAAAGGTCAACTCTTCCTCTTATGAGATAGTCCTCGATGGTTCTTTGATGACCATGTCATTAGATGAACTCTCATAAGTGGATGAATCTTCCTCAAAATAGTCACTCAAAGGAAAAAAAAATATATCACATCTTTATCATGGCTAATCTAGTCGAAACATCCTCGAATAGCTCAAAAGATATGATGAAAAGTCAATTTCATCAAGATTTTATCAACAAGAAAATTTCAAGTGTTTTACCATGCTTCATTATTTTGCCAAGAAAGAAAGCTTTTGAATGTTTTTGCCATGTTTTAGGATTTTCCAAAAAGTATTTCCAAGTATTCTAATCTTTAAGGTGTTTTTGTCCATTTTAATCCCGAATAAGAATGTCAATGAGGGCTCAAGGATCATGCTATAGGGTCAAATACTTAGGCTCAATAAACTTTCCTCTCTTTCAAAACTCTGATAAATCTCTCTTTGACATGACTAATTATAGCACTTATTGAATCCCTTTGGTACCAAATTTGTAATCTTCTACCCCCAGAGGATAAACATGATCGTTTGACAAACTTAGGGCTGATAGATAATGCAACAATGTGATTGACCGACTTTATTAAGACTATGTACAAATGACGGATGCAATGGCGGTTGTACAAATGAGATGGTGGAAATGCAATATGGACATATGTGACTAGGAAAGACAAACTTAATGGAACAAAAGGTGCTTGTTTACCAAGTTTTCACCCTTTTGATGGATCAAGCTCTTTTTTCTATTTTTAAAGCTTTTTACTTTTTTTGCTACCAAGTTGCCTATTTCTAGGTTTTCACCAAGACACTTTTTCTCTTTTTCTTTTTTTTTGTATTTTTTTTTTTTTCCTTTTTCTTTTTTGTTTCTTTTTCATATCATCAAGGCGCCTATTTTCTAGGTTTTCACCAAGACAACATCTTTTTTGAATGTTTTTCCTTTCTTCATGCTCAATTTTTCAATGTTTTTGATCTTTTGTGCTTTTCAAATATTTTTGGTATTTTCAGAATCTTTTTTGAACTATGTACAATAAATATGATGCTCTCTCATCTGATACTCTTTATACTCTTTCATCTGACTCATGTGTAGAACCTTTTAAGATGAATACTGTTGATGGGTTCTTGGAGTTCCTCTCCTTCACAATCTAATAATTTATAGGTTCCTGTGCCAAATGAAGATACTATGATGAATGGGCCAAGCCAATTAGCTTCCCATTTGCCTTTCTTCTCCCTTTCAACCTGATTCTTTGGGTTTTCCCTCAACACTAAGTCTCCTACCTGAAAGACTCTCGGTTTAATATGTTTATTATAGTTCTTCAAGATTCTATTCTGATACACTTTCAGGTGCTCATAAGCTTGTGTTTGATGTTCTTCAAGTAACTCCAATTGTTGAAGCCTAGCTACTCTATAGTCTTCATCTGTGATCAATCCTTGTAATGATACTCATAGAGACAGGATTTCAACCTCTAATGGTAGAACTACTTCAACCCCATAGACTAACGAGAATGGCGTGGCTCCTGTGGGTGTTTTTATGCTAGTTCTATATGCCCATAATGCTGGATTAATTTGCATATGCCAATCCCTTCCTGATTTATTGACTGACCGTTTCAAAATCTTCAAGATATTCTTATTCATGGCTTCGGCTTGCCCATTTCCCTAAGGGTAATAAATTGATGAATAATGGTGAGTGATATGAAATGTAGCAAAAAGTTCATCAACATCCTTATTCTTGAACTATTTACCATTATCTATTATTATGGCATGAGGAATACCATATCGGCAAATGATGTGATTTAAAATAAACATGGAAATTTGTTTACCTATTTTCATGATCAAAAGAACCACTTCAACCCACTTAGTGAAATATTCCATTGCGGTTATGATGTTTTTGTGCCCATTTGAAGAAGATGGATGTATGACGCCAATTAGATCAAACCCCCATTGATAGAAAGGCCATGGTGTGACAAATGGGTGTAATTCCTATGCCGGTGCATGTATCATGTCACCATGGTATTGACATTTACTACATGTCTTCACAAAGTGGCAAGCATCCTTTTCTAATGTCTTCCAGAAATACCCTAAGCGAAGGATTTTCTTAGCTAGGTTTAGACTGCTTGAGTGTGACCCACAAATGCCTTCATGAACCTCATGTAAAGCTAACTTAGACTCTCCTTCCTCTAGACATCTAAGTAATGTCCCATCAAAACCCTTACGATACAATGTTTTAGAGAGGATTAGGTAATGGGCTGATTGGCATATGAGGTTGCATTTTTGAGCTTGGGTTTGGTCTAAGGGTAGTATTTGGTCTTTGAGGTATGTGTATATAGGTTTGTACCAAGGGGAGTCATGTCCATGTAATAAGGAAACAATTTGGGTTTCAGGAAGGTTGAATGCCGATTTCACCAACTCTTCCACCAAGAACTCATACTTCTCATTTTGATCCGATGTTTGTAACAAGGAAGCCAAGGTGGCCATGGCGTTAGCTGCTGTATTTTTCTCTCTAGGAATCTACTCAAAAGTGATCAAAGCAAAGTATTTCTTCCATCCATCAATCATAGTCTTATATGGCATCAACTTTTCATCTTTAGTATTATATTCATTGTTGACTTGATTGATGATAAGTTGAGAATCTCCATAAATTTGTAGCTCTTTAATGTTCTACTCTAAGGCCATTTTGATGCCTATGACAAGTGCATCATATTCCGCTATATTTTTTGTGCATGGAAACATAAGCTTGTAGGACTTTGGAATGGTGTAACCTTGAGGAGTGACCAATAGTATGCTGGCATTGGAACCTCCTTGAGTATAAGAGCCATCAAAGAATAACTTCCATGTTTTTGCTTCTATGTTGATAATGGCGAAATCCAGAAATTCCACTTGAATAGTTTGTGTAGAAGTTATGGGATTCTCAGCTAAATGATCCGCTATTACTTGCCCTTTTATTGCCTTTCTATCGACATACTCAATGTCAAACTCACTCAAAATCATAACCCACTTAGCTATTCTACCCATTAGGGTAGTTTTTCTTAACAAGTACTTGAGAGGATCAATTTTGGCAATTAGTTTGACCTTATGCAACAACATATAATGCCTCAACTTTTGACATGCAAACACCACCACTAAGCAAGCTCTTTCCATAAATGTGTAATTAAGCTCATATTTGATCAAAGTC
Source organism: Chamaecyparis obtusa (assembly GCA_027943335.1). NCBI lineage: Eukaryota > Viridiplantae > Streptophyta > Pinopsida > Cupressales > Cupressaceae > Chamaecyparis > Chamaecyparis obtusa. The sequence goes on from BSBK01000150.1 coordinate 491,664, forward strand.
CTACTTAAATAGTAGATAGCTCTTTCCTTTCCTTGTTCATCTTCTTGTGCTAAAAGCACTCCTAGTGATCTTTTGGTAGCGGATATGTATAGAAGCAATGCTTTGCCCTTAATTGGTGGCATGAGAATGGGCGGATTTATCAAATAAGTCTTCAACAATGTAAAAGGTTGATCACATTCCTCATCCCACATGAATATTGTATCCTTATGTAGCAACCTGGTGAAAGAATGACATTTTTCAGCCAATTGAGAGATAAATCTTCGTATGGATTGAATTTTGCCTTGTAATCATCTCATTTGGCTGATGTTCCTTGGTATGTCCATGTCCATTATGGCTTGTATTTTCTCTGGGTCCACTTCAATTCCTTTGGCAGAAACTATATAGCCTAGTAACTTGCCGGATTTGACTCTGAAGGCACATTTCTTTGGGTTTAATCTGACCTTGAATTGCTCCAACCTAACAAATATCTTTTTCAAAATTTGGAGATGTTCCTCTCTTTTGTGGGATTTTGCTAGGATATCATCCACATAGTCTTCTAAGAATGTGTGCATCATGTCATGGAAGATAGTTGTCATGGCCCTTTGATATGTAGCTCCGGTGTTCTTAAGGCCAAAGGGCATGACATTCCAACAAAAAGTGCCCCAAGGGCAAGTAAAGGCAGTCTTCTCCCGGTCCTCAGGTGCAATTTTAATCTAATTATACCCGCTGAAACCATCCATTAGGGAATACATGGAATGAGCCACTGTCAAGTCAACTATTGCATCAATACTCGGAAGTGGGAAATCATCCTTAGGAAAAGCAAGATTTAGATCTCAAAAATCCATGCATACTCAAATAGATTTGTCATGTTTTGTAACTGGTACAATGTTCAAGATCCATTCAACATAAGCTATTGCCCTTATGAAGCCTACTTTCAACAATTTTTCTAGTTCTGCCTTGACCAAAAGAGCTATGTGTGGGTGCATCTTTCTCAACTTTTTCTTTACGGGCTTAACCCCTAGTCTAACATTCAAATGATGCATTATAAAGTTAGGATCTAAGCTGGGCATGTCGGCATGTGACCATGCAAAGTTTATTTGGTGCTCTTTGAAAAAATTTATGAAGTCCTATCTTTTTAGAGGTGTGAGTGATGCAGCCAAGTGTATAAACTTTGGATCCACTTCCGTACCAATGTTGACCTTTTCTATCGATTCTATAAGTATAGGTGACCTTTCTTCCTCATGCTCAGGCAAGGTATCTAATCTCTCTTCCTTTGGTGCCATAGTTGGGTTTTCACCAAAGGAAACATCTTTTATTTTCATTTTTTTTGGTTCTAGTGGTGCCACATAATGGTTTTCAACACTAGAACTTTTCTTTTTCTTATTTTTTTTCATTTTTTTCTTTTGACTAAGAGAATGGACCCCCATTGTGCTCATCATGTCCATATTGAATTCGTTGGTGAAAGAGGGTTCAACTGCATTGAGGTATTGGTTTGCTACTTGGTCGTTTGGAAAGTAAAGTAAGTCATTTGGCTCAGTTTGGTCCGAATCAATGAGATCCGGATGTATCAAAAGTAAGGATTCATTGGGTAAAATGTCATCAATAGGGTTTATGGACATGACTTCATTTGAGGGTTCATACATTGTATCATTTAGATCTATGATGTGAGCTTCCTCAAGATGGTCCAAGGAAGAAGGGTCAAAATCCCCTTCACTTGAGTCCTCTTCAACTTCTACAAGAAACAACGTGGGAAAAGCCACAAGTGGATTAAACCTAACATTTGAATCTCCCTCCTCTGAAGGCATCCAAAATATCTCTATCCATGCTTGATTGGTAGGTGTCTGCCCTATGTTAATATCTTGGATATTAGGTTCCTCATTGATTTGAACTTTTTGCTTTGGGATTTTTGCATAAGTATGTATTGCAATCACCTCCTTATCTTGACATGATTCATCCAATAGGGTATCCCATTCATAATCTCAAGATTCATCACTATCTCCATTGGATTCTAAGGCATTTATTTGAGGATAAAAATCTTGCATTGGGCTAGAACTTTCACCTTTGTATTGGTATCCTACTCTAGATTTTTCTTGTTTTTCCCTCCAAGTACATTCAATGGGTTCTAATAACCCTCTATTCCTTTGGCCTAAGGGTCCTCTTCCCTTGTATCCCATATTCTACATAATCTCAAAACCTTTCCCATATTACTCAGTTCGTATATTAACATGTTAAATTCATTCCATGGGAGTGTTTGAGGTATCTTCTTCATCGTGATGAAGCCATTGAAGTACTTCATTTTCTTCCTTGTCAAATTTTGCTTTATCACTTTCTCTTACGAAGTAAGAGTTGTACTTGTGAGGCAAGTGTTCTTTAGATAGTTTTCCATGTGTCTTTGGAGATGTGGGCATGTTAAATAGGGAAACGGAGTACTCCCCTACTCCTTTTGAACTAATTTTGCACTGTTTGTCAAATGCCTCCATCATCTTATCCATTTTCTTATAATTTTCCTTTTTAGCTTCATCTTTTTCTCCTCTAATAGGTTTCTAGCATACTATCTCTGACTTAGGAGTTTGATATGAACCCTTATTAATAATTGGACCCTCGTAGCTCACCTTTTCCTTTCCCTTAGTTGATGTCATTGAGCTAGCTTGAGGAGGATTTTGAGTAGCATTTAATGTTATGACCAGATCATCCATTTTTGTATCTTCAATGGTGGCTCTTTGAATGATTCCTTCCTAGTTATGTGGAATAAATAGCTCATGAAGGGGTTTGAGTGCATTACAACATTGGAATGGGTTTGAGTCCCCTCCCACCATGATTTCTTCACCCATGTACATGAATTTGATGCATTGGTGGTACGTGGATGGGACTGCTTGCATCTCATGAATCCATGGTCTCCCCAACAAAATATTATAAGTTAACTTCATGTCCAATACTTGGCAATTGGTGTCTTTCTTGACTGGTCCTACTTGGATGGGCAACATGATCATACCTTTAGAGGCCCTTTCAACTTCATCATAAGCTTTAATGGTGATTTTTTTTGTAGGGTCAATGCAAGACTCAGATAACCCTAAGGATTTGATGAGACTTAGTGTACAAATATTAAGGCCAGCTCCTCCATCAATGAGGGCTCTTTTGACTCTATGCCTTTTTATTAGGACCTCTATATGCAATGGTAGATTTTGAGGATGGGTTATAGACATGTCATCTTGATTGGAAAATGAGAGACAATGAGGTGCCACAAGATGACCTACCATATTTTGGAACTTTTCTTCTTCTAAGTTAGTAGGAACATTTGTCTCTACTAGAGCTTTTTCCAAAATATCCTTATGATTCAAGGATAACTTCAACAATCCTACGATAGATATTTGTGCTGGAGTTCTTTGCAACTGATCAACCAAACTATAAGGCTTTGCTACTGTAGAAGGTTGCTTAACCACGATGTTGGACTGTGGAGTGCTAATGACTTTAGGAGCAGCTCCTTGTAGAGTCATTCTAGAATTTTTCCCTCTTGTAATGACATTTGATACCTCTTTTCATGGCTGCTCATTAATTATTATAGCATTCACAATGTTATCATAAGGTGGTGCAAAGTTAAGATTATTGGCACTTTGTTTCTTGCCATTAGATGACTCCCCTTGATCATGTTTGTAGAAAGGTTGTTTGAATGTTGTATGATCTTCATTGTTTGGAGGTCTGTCAATGGTGATCGTGCCATTATCAATTAAATCTTGCACTACATTCTTTAGTTGCAGACATTCATTTTTTGTGTGTCCTCAAATTCTATGGTACTCACAATGGCTATTGGCACTCCACCAACTAGGCTTATTATTTGGCTCATAAGGCTGAATTATGGGTAAAGTAATGACATTATTTTCCATGAGAGTCTTTAATGCCTTTTCAAGGGGTTCACCCAAGGGTGTGAAGTTCTTTTGAGGGGTTGGCCTCAAATATTTATCAAATTTAGTACTCCTTGAATTATCTCCTTGATTTCCATTATTGGTATGGTTGTTGTTGGATGGCACATTGGGAAGCTGATTGGTATTATTCACCTGATTAGGTGTCCTTGTAAGAGCAAAGGGGACCACCTTCAAGTTGCTAGATTCAACTACTCCATCATTCACAATTTCCTTATTGTTGTTCTTATAACAACTGTTACTATTGAACCAATTATTCTTTTGATTGTTGCCATAGTTACCTTTGTTGCCATTGTTGGAGTTGTTCTTGTTATCTTTGTACAGCTTTAGTTCTCCACTTTTGACCAACACTTCCTCCATTGTTACTCTATTTTCAATTAGATCTTGAAAGGTCTTTGGACATTGCATTCGTAATCGATAGTTCAACTCATTGCTTAAACTGTTTATGAAGATATCCATCTTCTCTTTTTCAGGCACACTTCTAGGATATCTTGCAAAAACTGTCCTCCACCTTTGTAGAAAAGTGAGGAATGCCTCTCCATCCTTTTGTTTAGTGTTACATAATGTTATCATCATGACCTCATGTTTAATATTATATGAGTAATGAGCCATGAATTTCAAAGCTAGCTCTTCAAAGGTCTTAATGCTGGAGGGTAACTTAGAAAACCACTCCATAGCCATGCCTCCTAAGCTCCATGGAAATAATCTCATTAAATATGATGTATCATGCATGAACTCTAAGCTCAATGCACAAAACTCCTGTAAGTGATCTTGGGGATCTGTCATTCCTTCATACTCATCATACTTGGGGAACACAACATTGACTAGGAATGGCACCATAACCAAGCTTTTATCAAATGGGAATGGACACAATGCTTCTATGGAAAAAGGCTTAGGAGCCCCGCTTTGCTTAATTTTGTCCAATTGCATTTGAAACATCTTGAATTGCTTGTTCATGATGTCTAAGGTACTTTCCTCAACTTTCGGTGCTTTGAGTTGGTTGACATCATAGTCATGGGGTAGTTTGAGACCTTTTTGTGCTAAGTCTAAGAAGTGTTTTTCTCTATCTCTGTCCATTGCCTTTTCCATGAGCTTTCAGAAATAAGGACATTGGATAGCCTCACTAAATTTTTCATCCGTGGCATCTTCTGTCATTGCTTCAGTGTGAGTTCTAGTGTGAGTTTGGTCAATACCTTGAGCATTTTGATCTGCTCTTCCATTGTTGGTATTGCCTTGGTTAGTAGTGTTTCCCTAGTTATTTATATCATTTCCCCATTATTGGCATCACCCTAGTTAGTAAGATCAATACCACTATTATCTTTGCCACCCAAACCACCATAATACATCATGTTGTCTTCTACTTCTTGTTTGGGTACTTTTGTGGTATTCTAGGAGTGGTAGATTCTTCTCTTGGGTAAGGGAGTTCTTGGCTTAAGTACGTTCCGTTAGCTTGCAAGGTTTGTTTGATATAATAAGATCTGGTAAATATAGGCATGAACCTTGAAGAATGAAAGTTAATATCACTTGAGGTCTAATCCTTTGCCAAATTGTTTAAAAAAATATACAGAACAAGATTTTTGACCAAATTGAAAGCCTGAGCAGTAAGAACACGAAAAAGGGTACTCGAATATGCTCTTAAAATTTTTTGACTCCCCCTGCAAGTACTCTTTGTTTTTCTTTTTTGATCTTTGGGCGTCACTAAAACAAGTATAGGTGTGACTTAAAATTCTGTAAGCGTGCACTAGTTTCTCATTAAGTGATACTCTATAGGTTACCAGGTGAGACTTTTTTAATGCCAGGTAGGTTTTCAAATTTTCCAGGCGTGTTTGAAATTTTTCTAAGCATGACTACAATATGTCTATACATGTTTAAACAAGTCACAAGCATGACTAAACCTCTGATAGGCGAGTGTGTTTCATGCACAGACAGCACTTCTCTGACCAGGGTATAAGATTTTGAATTTTTAAAATGTGTAAGATCAATTTTTGGAAATTTATGTGTTTGAAAATAGAAAAGCAAGCACAACACACACATCACTTTGTCATCATGTCCCTAAAAACACTCTAATGTGTATGTTCTCCAATGTTTTTCACAAGTATATCACAATAAAGAATTCCAAACAGCCTACCTAAAGTCAATTTTGGCTTGTAAACATGGCTCTACAAGGTGGCTTTGCTATTTTACCAGGTTTTAATAAATATTCTATTCAAATAGACTTCAATCTCTCAATCCTCCAAGGAGGCTTCCCACACACACTGAAGTACAATTTTGTGCAATCTGTTAAGACTACTAGAGGAAGGTTGAAAAATTAAAATCCATTTGTCATGCACCCCATTAAGGATACATGCATTTCATTTTATAGTGGGTCGGATTCCTGCGGCAAAAGCGAGTGTATCCCACTTTAGGCTGTCCCTCTCACCGGCCTTGTTAAGGAAAACTCGGGAGGCGAGCCCACTAAATCTCTACTTTAAATAAAATGTTCATGGAAAGCAATGAAATGGAATCAAGGTTAAGTGTTTGGGAATTTGGTTCACCTAAAAGGTGAAGAGCATATCCCTAACTTTCCCTTTTCTTCCCAAACACTTCAAGCAATTTATTGTTCTTTTTCAACCTCTTGACAAGGAGGTTCTTAAAATTGAAATCTTTGTATAAATTCCCTCCTTATTAAAGCTAGATTCAAATGAAATGCTGCAATTTAAGGGAATGCAAGCTTGCTCAAGTAAAATACCTTTCCTTGTAGCTAGCAAAAGGCTAGGGGCATTTTTGAATCATTGATTTTTTTTTATTCTTATTTGCACTCACCTAGTGGTGATCGTTCCAGCTCCGTCCTCCAACAAATTAGTCCAACACAACCAATTCACAATGATGGGAAACCAAAATTTGAATTTGACAATACAAATATTTTAAGTAAATGAAACTTTAGAGCACTTTGTTTGCATTTTTTTTTTTAACAATTGAGCTTACGGATCAAAAATCCAATTTAATGAAACAAATTTATGCTTGTAAGCTTCAATCACAGCAATGTATTTTTCATGTACCTTAACATCTTCATCCAATGTTGATTCAAGAATTGCTTTTGTATGTGCTTGATTTTCCTTCTTAATCCTTTTAGTCAACACGTTTCCCTCTTGGTTGAACCTAGTTTCTGGCTTTTTCACTTTCGAATGTCTGCTCATTTACTATTAAAAAGTACAAACAAAGAGTTAGATATTGAAATTTATCAATTTAAAAACCAAAATAGGCAGCAGACACTAGGTGACATCATCCAGCTAATAGGCGTGATTAAACTGCTTACAAGCGTAACTTTGATAGTAGCAAGCGTCACTTTGCAGGGCTCAAGCGTTACTCAAAGTTACACAGGCATAAACAATTTATCCATAGGCGTGAAAAAAGATTAAATTTGTGCAAAATATTTAATGCTAAGTGACATATTAATAGTTCTAAGTGATAAATTTCATTGCACAAGCGTGACTAAAACTATATAATGTGAAGCAAAGCATCAACTTAAGCGATAGAAAATTAAAGCCAGGCGATACTCCCTTAGTCACAAGCGTGACTGTGAGCTATAAAGGATGAATGCTTTGTCATCGAAAGCATAGATCTCCAGCTAGTAGGCATTAATATAGAGCTCTTAGGTGATAGTGAACCGATTGTAAGCGTGATTCAACCTCCTATACGCGTGACTTTTCTAGTTTCTTGCAAGCAATTCACGGAAAATAGAATATCCAAGCATGCAAATAAAGATGAAATTGATGAAGTGAGGCTTAGAGCCCCATGGTGGGTGCCATTTATGTAATGAAGTTACTCACCTACATGAAATTAAGATCTACTAACATCAATTTAATCAAATACAATGCAAATTTAACTAGAATTGAAATTATAATCTATATTATCCCATGGATCTCTAGATAGAAGTGGTAAGTGAAGCTCTCAGCTACAATCCTCACTAGTGACACCTCTAAAATGAGAAATGATGCTGCTACAATGCTTATGCTATGCTTCTATGATGATTCTAGCTCAATAATGATGAAATTATGATACTAAATGCTTAAAAATGCTCAAATTGCTCTTAGAAATGATCTCAATTGCCTATAGTAATAATGCTATGCAAATGAAATTCCAAGATAGAAATGCTCTCCAAAATGCCTCATACTTATAGTAATTTCCCAAGGGTAGGGGGTGGAGTGAAGTAATCATGGTTATCTCATGGTTGAGTCAAAAACTTTGCATTGCCCATAAATGGGGGGACAAATGAGGGGACAAGCCTTTAAATGGTTTCAAATCTTTGGACAATTTAAATGTTTAAGTGATTTATGTCCTTTTGTTCTCAATTTTCATTGGTTGATCACTTTGTTGAAAGAAAATAAGATTTATTAAATTCAATTAATTAATTAAATTTAGCCATGGAAGGGTAATAGGTTCATTTTGATTTTTGATTAAA